>CM061537.1:55460824-55482979 GCA_030545055.2 Neoaliturus tenellus | reverse complement strand
ACTGCAGCAACGACTGTACATTGCGATCTATGAAACTCCAACAGTTCCTAGTTCAAACATTTCGCTAGCAAAATTTTTCAGGAAGTACAATAAGAAGACTTACCATGCATTTTCTGAACACAAGGCAGATAAAGCAATAAAGCTTGGAACAACAAAACTGCCCAAAAATTGCATTTTGTATGGGGCTAACAGTTTTCTGTCATAAGGGGGTGGCCTACCGGGATTATTTCCTTCCCAAGAAATGCGTTGGTCCAAACCAAACATTCCAACATTCCAAGCGCAATGGGGCGTAACTCAATGAGAAATTACGCCTGTTAATTTTATGAGGAATTGGCAAATATAACATCATTCGTTTCGATTTGACACAACAATCTTGAAGATTTGTTCAGTTGTCACTGAAAGTTAGCTAACAACTAATGAACGCCAACAGGCGTATAGGTGGAGGAGGATAATTAATCTTATTTGGTATACCATATAGTCATTCCTCATTGGTTCACATCTTTTTTTATGTCTTCATTTATTTGTTTCTTTTATGTATTCCAGAGTTTACAATATTTACAAAGACAACTTTCTCTCGGAACGGCGTTTTTAAGATAAAGTTTTCCTATATGGTTTAGTTTTGTGTGTTTTTATTGAGTAGCCTATGTTGTTAATTTTCGGGTTGTAACTTAACCAAAGAAAACTTACACTGTTGTAATAACAAAGTTACAACAGTGAGAATAATAAAGATTCTAGAATTCAAAAGATAAGAATCTTTTATTTTTATATGCAGTTATATAGATAATTCGAATCGATTTATTGGTTTGGACGACAGTCAACACAATTTTAAGTAAAACAATTTTTTGTGTAACACAATCTATAATTGTCAGCTGATAAAATTAATGAATATTATAGCAGATATTTTGACTTGATTTTTAAAACGAATTAAAAGTATAATGTCAAATTTCTGCTTTGTTTACCTTTTAACTTATGAAATGTAAACAAAGTTGTTTTATGAAACTCATATTTGATTTGTGATATTTAAAGTGAATGAACTTAATCTCTGTACTCAAAGGTTTGTACTACGATCAAATACGAAGGTTCCTGCAAAGTTTCGTGTGATTCCCATCAGTGATAAAGGCTGTAGCTTTGCTTAAAAATTTAAATAGTTTGTTGTGCGTAGGAAACCACATTACTAACATTTTTTAGGCTACTTTTGAACGCATATATTTTACTTCACTGATGGTTTTTAAAGTAAGTTTGATGATTTTTAGTGTTCAATGACCCAGTTAAACGGATGTAAAACGAGAAAAGGGTTAATTGAGGCCTTTTTGTGCCCTTTTGAGAAGTGAAAATTGGCCGTATTCTGCTTCGTGTCTATATAGGCACGCGTCGTCTGTTTGGTTGGGTGGGACTTGGCGACGTGACACGACCGTGCCACTGGATATATTCTGTAATAATCAGCACCAATAACATTAATATTGCTTTTTAGAAACAGAGTATTAGTGCGGTATATTGTATTTGATCTTTATCGTAACGAAAGGTTTGAAGGTAAGAGATGACTGAGTTTAAAAATGAGTTTAAAAATGAAAGTACTGCATTCGGTGGTGAGCATGAAAAAATAGTTTTAAAAGATAGAATAAAATATATACGTAAATTAATATTTGAACTTTTTTACTCTGAGGCAGAGCAGAATATTGGATAATACTTTGTTAGTGAATAGAGAGTAATAATTAAGATTTTGTGTAATAAAAGCTAAGGTCCTTCTCACAAATTGTTGTAGTTATATACTAATAATAATTATCGTATGGCTTTTAGTGGAGGGAGATCAGCAATTACCTGATAGTTCTCCTCGCCTGAAATGCCTGCACTTTTTTGTTTTCTATGCAGGTGGCCAACGACTTAACGTGACTTCCAAGCCACGGGAGCGGCCTAACGATCTTTTTGTACCAGAACCGGGAATTGAACCCGGGCCCGCTGGGTGATAACCCAGAGCTCTACCACTGAGCTACGCCGCTGCCAGTTATATACTATAGAACTATAACATTTTATAAAATTCAGTAAAACCGTTATTTGATGAAAAAAACTTAGAAAGTAGTGTCCACAGTTAGAGCCGCCAAAGACAGATAGATCTAGGATGTCACTGACTTCGGATTCCGTGGTGTATAAAACACAAAAAAAAAAAAAAAAAAAAAAAAAACAAAAAAACAAAAAAAAAACTAAATATTTCAAAGCTTTGTAAAGACAAATATGGATGAATATACTTAAATAGATTCTGAAACTTATGACTGTGTTATTGACGAGTAAAACTCTGAATCAGAGTGGATTATTAGTTTGCATGCACAAATGAGATTTACTTAAAATAAGAAAATTCGCTAGTTTATAACTTTCCGTATATGTGATCGGGGGAAACATCAAAAATTCAAATTTGTAGTATTATTAGTTTTGGAAAGGGGTGTTTACCGAGTTATGAATGCGAAGTCAGGGGGAGCTCAAAGTTCAACTCCAATAACGAACGATTCCACCAGGATTGAAGGAACAATTATGAAAGGAAAATAAACGGATTGAAAGTTACTCGGAGTGAGTATTTGCCATGTGTCAATTTAAACTTCACATAAAGGCGCAACTTTATTTCAAATGCCATTCAAACCAAACTTGTTAAAACAAACTCTTTAAATTACAGGAATTCATTTTCTATAGAAACATTTTTTGCTGAAAAATGTATGTTTACATACTTTTTATCACAATCAAAACTCAGCTATATTTTTATGCACGTATTTTATTTGAAATCAACAAGTGTAAATTTAAATGATTTTTAAAATGCTGAAAAGGTGTATAGTAAAAAATAAATACTTGGTCATTAAAAATAATTGTTAATTCAATATGGTTTTGTGTTTTTTTTTTAACCTTAACTAAGCCTACTTTAGTTGGAATGTTCTACTTTAAGCACCGTTTACTAGACAACTAGGCCAAACTTTAACTTTAAGCCACTATTTGTGGGACTAAGGAAACTTTTCTAAAACCACGAATTAGAGGTATAAACTTAGACGTAGACACAAATTTTTATTTAACACACAATTTTGTTAGAGGAAGTATTTATTTTATAAACATTGTAAACATATGGTTATACTATCAGTTTGGTATCATCCCGTCACTTTATTAATATAGTTTATTATTCATAAAGTTATTTAATTTCGTTAAATAGTGCCCAGAATAATATTTCTTTGGTTAGTTACTGGTATAAATTTAGTTATAATGAAGTAATAGATTTGGATTTCTTGTACAGTAATAGGATTACTTATCACTACAGCAGACCAAACATATTGTTTACCTCTAGAGCCAACGAATTTGGGACCTGAAACAGAAAAAATATATTTTACTTTTCAATCTGCAAGTTTCAGACAGAATAAGTCATCAGTTGTGAAATTTACATGCATATCGACAACGATTCGAATGTATTACAGCAATGAACACAGTGTTACCGTCAAAATCTTTTTCATTGGAATATTTATTAACAGTTATAGTTCTTCAATGTACTACTGTAGGTAACTTGTGGAAATTTAATTACATTTAGTTACGGTACTCTTAAATATATTAATTTTACATGTATTGAACTTATATTGCAGACCCATTATAAATGTACATGATGACGGAATATATGAGTTCTTATTATTTTCACAATTAGTTAAGGAAATAAGAGTATTATTTTTAAGGTAATCTAGGTACGCTTTTGGCTGTAGCTTGTTGGTAAATATTTGTAAACCACCGCCTTTTTAATTTAATTCTATGTATAAATCAAGTAAACGCAAATTAACGCCAAGTAAACGCAAATGAATACAGGAGTTTGCATTATTGAAAAACAAAAGGTCAATATAAAAAATTGCCTTTAAACTGTTCTTAAATCTCGACCTTTCTCATTTTCTTGGTGGTTTATACAAAAAGCGACCCTAGGGTATGTTTTTTTTTTCTTTTTTTTTTAATTAGTAATCCTAATTGAAACATACTTCTTTGTGATGACAACCGACGATGTTAGTTTCTATTTTTATTTAAACATATGGATAGAGTAGTCAAAAGTTTTAAATTTTGATTTTTATATAATTTTAGCGAATTTCCCATAGGGAATAAGCTATTACCGTAGGTCTCATGGTAAGACCTAAGCCCGGGACCATGTTACTTTTTCGTTTTGAGGTGCCCAGAGACCAAAAATAATAGTCATTAAAATTTATATATATATATATATATATATATATATATGTATATATTTATATATGTATATATATATATATATATATATATATATGTGTCCCTAGACACGATAACTCTCGTAAAAATGGTCCGATCGACACCAAATTTGGTAGAGATGTGTAATCCTACATTTATTCGGATGAGTTCGAAAACCAGACATATCGACCTACCGGAAGGGGTAGTTTTGGGGGGTTTTGTACCCCAAAAATGGGTTTTTTGCATTTTTCATATGTAATTTTTAAAAACTTTAAATTTATATTTTGACCATTGTGTTTAGCTCAAAAAAACACACAATTTAGTATTTTGAAGCTTTGCTCTATCTCCATTGGTTAGCGAGATATTCAAAAGTCTAAAGACAGTACATTGTATTTTGGGGCTCCAATGTTAATCTTATGTAGAATAAGGATGTGTTAATATTTCACTTGTTAACCAATATTTTTGGATGAAACTTGGTATTCACCTTTATTTAGTTGAGATAAATCCATTTATGATAAAGAAATCCTAGTTTTTATGCTTATCATGGCAGCAAACCTGCATACTCTTTTCCCATGTTAATCATATGGGGAATAGGCAAACTCATTTAGCAATGGACAGATATTGAAGAAACGAAGTATAAGGCTTCATATGGTAGAAATATATTTATATTTTTGAGCTATAAACCTACTTTTAGTGTTCCCCATGGCAGCATACCTGCATACTCTTTCCCTATTTTTTATCATAAGGAGAATAGACATTTATTTCCCTATTTATGGGCATGTGATGATATTTGGTTTACAGGTTTATCTGGCCAAAATTAATATTACTAATTTGGAAATTCGCTGAGTACGCAGGTCTGCTGCGACGGGGGGTATTTTTCTTCCTAACATTATGTAATTGCCTATTAGACAAAATGTGAAATAGCGATTTTTCAGTTTGAAACGTTTATCAAAGGGATGTTACATTTTATCTAATTGATTTTTTCTTGTCTTATTTAATATACATGCACTATCTTGTACCTTTCTATATAGTAGATCAACTTGAACTTGAACGTACAATATTTTTTGAACTTTTAAGTAATCCGCCACATTCTCTCGGCTAAAGAGGCAAAAATAGCCGCTTCACGACCTTAAATATTTCAACAATCAGCCTGTAGTAAAAACCACATGTTGAACACAGTATGAACTCAACAATAGGAAGATTGACGGTTAAGCTTATTATTGAAGATTTATGGAGGATCATTTGTCTTTAACAGCTTTTATATTAGGGAGAATTATTCAATGGTATAATCCTTATTAATTGCCTAATTACTTCTACGGTTACTTTCCAATGAATTATTTTGTTAAACACCTTTTTCAATTTTTTCCAATTTTTAGTGATCGCATTAATTGTACCGTATTAATTTGTAATACGGGTGTAGAGCAAATCAATCTTAGTACGATTTTGGTAAACTCATAGAAAACGTCTTGTTCCTCATGAGTGATGCAAGCACTATATTTTGTCATTGAAATATTTATTTTTAATTGCATTTCTTAGGCTATATAATAACTAAATTTTTAATTGTATGTCTATTTATATAGACTAGAAATCGCCCACTGGTCGAAATTCGAAGAAAATTTCTGTTTTGTACCCACCTTCTGGACAATCTGTTCATTCTGATTTGCTAACATTTCTTATTACAACAGCCGTCTAATGATTCAATCAATTACCCTTCTTGCATAATATTAACATTGAAACTTTTAAAGCCTGTTGGGCGTAGATCTGGGGGTCGATGTAATTTGTAATGGGATTTTGCTCATCTGCAGGGCATGATGATACTTTCTAACGGTATGCGCGGATTTCTTCTATAATGTGCACAAGCTGAGAGAAAAGAAAAATAAATATGTTTGCCTATATTAATATAAAGGGTGGTTATAAAGTCCCTTCCCCCCTAGTATTTTTCTACAATTTATATTAAAAGTGATTTTCAATGACGGGATTTATTGTATAGTTACATACTCTAACTTTTGTAGTAATTTTAAATTTTGAGAGTTACCTGAGGTCTAAGATGTAGGAGTCAACTTCAAAATTCCTAATGAGAAGCTAGTCATGCGACATGTCAAATAACACTGCCTTTTCCCCCTGAAAACTAGTGGTGCAGTCTAAATTCAAAAGGGTTATACCGTTTTCAAGATATCTGCAGGTCTAAGATGTAGGAGTCGACTTAAAAATTTTAACCAGAAGCTAGTCATGCGACATGTCAAATAACACTGCCTTTTCCCCTTGAAAACAGTGGTGCAATCTAAATTCAAAATGGTTACACCGTTTTCAAGATATCTGTAGGTCTAAGATGTAGGAGTCGACTTAAAAATGTTAACTAGAAGCTAGTCATGCGACATGTCAAATAACACTGCATTTTCCCCCTAGAAACAGTGGTGCAAACTAAATTTAAAAGGTTTGTACAGAATATTTTGTCTGTGTATTCCTGGATCACTTTTAATTGTAATTCAAAATACTTATTTGAAGATTAACAGATAATTTGCCTGGAGGAAAAACAATTCCAATGAATATTGGATATTTTTACACATAATTATTAACGAACAATTATGTGTATAAGTATACTGTATATAAGTATACTGTATAAGTATAAGTACTGTGTATAAGTATACTGATATTAATCATAATATCAGTACTGTCAATAGTATTTTGAATCAAGAATTTACTGCTTTAAAAACCTTAAGTATTTTAAATTACAATTAAAAGTGATCCAATGATACACAGACAGAATATTCCGTACAAAGCTTTTAAATTTAGGTTGCACCACTGTATTTAGGGGGAAAAGGAAGTGTTATTTGAGATATCGCATGACTAGCTTCTAGTTAAAATTTTTAAGTTGACTCCTACATCTTAGACCTACAGATATCTTAAAAACGGTATAACCCTTTTGAATTTAGATTGCACCACTGTTTTCAGGGGGGAAAGGCAGTGTTATTTGACATGTCGCATGACTAGCTTCTCATAAGGAATTTTGAAGTTGACTCCTACATCTTAGACCTCAGGTAACTCCCAAAATATAAAATTACTACAAAAGTTAGAGTATGTACCTATACAATAAATCCCGTCATTGAAAATCACTTTTAATATAAATTGTAGAAAAATACTAGGGGGGAAGGGACTTTATAACCACCCTGTATACATTACTAGTGGTTTTAATTTAGTTATATTTTATTTGCGTGAGCTGCCAGCTGATAGTTAAATTTGTCTAACGCTTATTACTTGTTTTCTTTTTTATATGTCTTTTTTGTGTTCGTAAAAAATTCAGATCGAAAACTCGAAAAAACACACAAAATAGGTACGTTTATGACGGTGATTACAAGTATATAGATATGGTATAATATACGTGCCATCTCTTTTATAAATATAGGTTATATCTGAAGGCAATAATTAGGTGTGTTTGTATTTATGTTCAGGAGGGGGGGGGGGGGCATTGCTCCTCTCCTTACACCTATCATCGCCCTACACTGCACTTTGGCGTAATTGCCGTGTTTGGCACACACGCCTTGTAATTCGGCGGCTGGCTCATATTGCCTGGCGGTCATGTTGCTATACCGTACTGCTTGCTACCAGTCTAATAATGTCTGGTCAACACTAATATGAGGAAGTGAATGTAATAAATTCAATACTCTGATTTTATTAAGGTTTTACATAGGTATACACAATGCACACTCATCTCAAAATAAATAATTGAATTTGTTATAATAATCACAAACTAGTATCGTGTTGCTCGAAATCGAGCAATTTATTTTAATACAATACAAATGTTACTTTTAGCTCTAAATCAATGACATCCGACCAATCCAATATTGTGAGTATCTGTAATTACCAAAACAACACGTATTTACAGCTGATTATTAACACATGTTTAAAATGCTTTATTCAATCCCAATGTTATTTAAATGGGAAATTTTGAGATTTCAATGGTGGATAGCGCTTTTATTTTCAGTCCGATTCTCATCAGTTTTTGGCGGAAACAACTACAGACTAATCCCTATCCAACGACACCAAAAACTTGAAAATCGGTTGAAAATTGTAGGAGGAGTTCTCAAGACAAAACAATTCTTAGCGTATTAAATAAGTATAGATTCTCCAAATAACATAGTTATGGGGTAAAAGATGTATACAGGTCTATCCTATGACAAATAACTTCGTTCAAATTCTGAATTATTGGTTTTAGGCTATCTCTAATGGGTAAAAAGTGGTAAAAGCAGCTGACGAGTTGACAATCTTCAAATTATCAACCACATACTCAAGTACATAGGGTGGGTAAAAAGTAATTAGGTAGGCCTACTAAAAAACTTAAATGGTGTGATTTTACTAGTTTAATGTTGGCAATCGAGCCTTAATACTTTGTATTCACTAACATTTAGACTGGTACACAAGAGCGGCGTCCATGCAGAATTATATTGCAGTGGCGATTGAGCAGTGTATGTTGGTAAAGCGGTTTACACAAACTTTCACATATACCGGGCCCGCCGCGACAACGCAGCGTACACGCAGCCTATTTAAACTCTCATATGAACCTTGCCTTAATAATGCTTACAATTCACTGTTGTAAGAAATCAGATGGAAACAGTTGGTCAAGATATTATCAACAATCATAAGATTTACTTTTTTCAGACGAGTATAAATTGTATCAAAAGCCGTTTGAGGAAGTTGGTTTGCAACGCCGCGCCGGTGCCTATGTTGAGATTTAACTGATTTCCATGTTTTCTTAGGTAACTGGACATATATATTTTTTAATCAAATAAGTATCATTATTACATAATGTGTTAGAGTTTTGTACAGTTATACCGAGTTACTTTTCAGCCACCCTAAATACACCATATAGGGTAGGTGAATACAGGTCGGAAATACATTTGGGCTGCATATTGCAGTCAGTTTTAATACATCTATATTAATAAAATTAGATTTTTGTCTGTACATTGCTTAGAATTTTGATATTTTTGATTATTTTTACTTTTTATGCATCGCAGAATCCAAAATCTGTGTCATCTAAATTTCTTTCCCTCTGTCTGTCTGTCTCTCTGTCACTCTGTCTGTAACGCTCATGGGTCATATTTTGTCCTCTTTTCACGTTATAACGACTTTACCTAAGGGTCTAAATTTTTTTCATGTCATAGACTAGAGTGGTGTGAAGGTTCATTGCAACTTTAATTGCCCTAGCGACCTTAGGGCTTTGCCCCATAGTATGTCAAAGTAGCCAAGTTGTGCTAAAATACCAATCTTTTATCTCTTTTCACACGGCAAGGGCTTTAGTAAATTATATGAAAATTTTTATTACTGTTAAATGGTGCAATTAGAACGATTTTAGCTGCTCTAAAGCATCGTTCGCCAAAAAGGCTCTGCCTTATAGTAAAAGAAATATTCAATGTTAATCTTATGGGAATTTTTAATTCTACCTTTTTATGTATGCTTTTTAATCAGCTGGATTAGACAGTTTGTCATTTTCACCACAGATGGCAACACTTAAAATTTTAAATACAGACTCTTTCATATCCATCCCTTTAACTTTTCACTTGCCTAAATACAGTGAGTAAAGTCTTAAAAATTAAGACTTTAAACTAATTCTTGGTTCTAAATATTAATATTAAAATAATTTAAATGCAAATTATTACAGATCGAGATTTGTTCCTTAAATCTTAATATGTTTCTTATTATCATTACAAACTAATTTTAGTTCCCAATTTAGCTTTCATTGCACGTTCTGACAAAAAGAGGTGTATAAAACACATAAAACACAAAAACATAAAACACAATATGTAGTTAATCCTATACTATAATACGAGGAATATCTGAAGGGATGTGTGTTCCACGATCCCGAAATCTAGCTGTTAGATTTTGCTTAAAGTTTGCATTAAAGAGTGTTTTGGCCCAAAAATAAGTTTAGAAACAGCCTCAACCCCAGGAAAAATCGAATTTGGTCTAAAATTAAGTTTTAAAATTGTAATTTTTAACATTAGTCTTATGGGTTGCTATTTTGGTAACGAAATAACAACGAAATGTAAACAAAAAGAAAGCAAATGTTAAGCAAAATGTTAAGCAGACTTTTTGAAACAGCTGTTAACTGTGAAGAGGTTTATAGTTGGTTGTTGGTGGAAATTTAATTGCTTTTTTACCTTGACACTATAACAAAAGTGAATAAAAACCAACGAGCAAGGCTCGGTTAACCTGGTACTGAGGTTTATAAATTCCTCAATCTTTCAAGTAGTTTGGGTATATACGGGGCAATATTAATGTGAAAGAACTTAATGAGTAGGGTTCTTATGAAGAAGTGAGAAAGTCGCTCACCAAACACTGATACCACTGTAATTTTCATTCAAGGATCATGTTGATTGATTGATTGGAATCAGATTGGTTTATTGTTTTTTATTTTGTGTAAACAAACAAATATGTTTATTTTGACATTTAGAAGGTAAAAAGAGCGCTTCCCGTGGCAATAAGGAAAAGTAATCCCACCATCAATGCTTTATTTTCCTCCGTTTTTCGACAAAACTTAACATGGGATGTCACTATTCGGTTTTGTATACATTGGCAACACATGGGGTTTTAGGTAAGAAGGTAAAATTTAAAACAAAAAAAATTGAAATAAGTAGACCTAATATATACACTGGTGCGGTGCCTATACGTTACTGACAAGTGTTGCGTTGTTTTACTATTGGTTTGAGTATTAAAACTTTAACTAATTTTGAATTTAGATTTAATGTTGTACAAGTCTGTACATATCTTTCATCAGTAGAACAAGATGCAGGGGTGGGATACATTGGATTTGGCATATAGCTATCGTCACATCCAATCAAGGATTCAATATTACATTTCATAAGAATCTATAATATTTTTGACAAGTCTGAGTTGTCTTAAATCATCTATGAGTTTATACTCATAGAACTATAAAGTGAATCACCATACGAATATAAACGTTTAATCAAACTACAACAAAATCATCAATAGAAATAACTTCTAACCTAAATAAGAAAAGGATGTAACAAGATTTTAACAAATGTACCTGGTAGCTATTAAGCATAAAACATTAAATCTAGATACGTTAGAATGAACCAACTGAAGGTTATATATTAAATTTGTGAAATCATTGATATAATTCTTTTTATAAACTGTACACACACCCCGTGCGAAGAACGGATACACAGCTAGTACCAAAATAAAAGTAATTAAGCATTTTTAAATTAATAATCTATACTGGGGATTATGATTGTTTACATAAATAAATACCCCCGTTACAGCACGCCTGCATACTCAGCAAGTTTCCTGTGGAATTTTGGTATTAATTTATTTCCCCATTACATCATGGGTGTGATTATGTAGGTTTGCCGCCATATATTTTTTAAGTAAACGTAAGCTAAACTCTACCAAATGAATTTACATATCAATTTTTATCAAGTTCTGGTATTTTCCCCTATAAACACCGAAGGGATGAGGAAGTAGGTTTGCCTGCATATGAGCTTTGTTAGCAAAAATAAACCCTTCCTAGTGATTGTACACACAAAGTTTTATAAAGCTATGCCAATAAATAAGCAAGATGGAGTACCGGGATGGTTTTGTTTATTTCCCATTAGAATAACATGGGGGACATTTGGATTTTCTCCATAATTATTCAAGATAAGTTAAAAAGTCTAAATTGTTTTTTAAAGCTCTTTAAAATGGTTGAAGATAAAAGCAGCATAGTGCTGTAAGCCGACTTTAAAAAACCATAACAAAACTTATATCAGAATTTTGTACTTTTTTTGTACCTTTTTGTACCGAAAAAAGAAAATTTTGTACCTCTCTCCTTCGGAAGTTATAAGCGATTTAAAAGTCGGCTTACAGGTCTATGCCAAAAACACAAGTACTCAAAATTGAAAAACAAATTATACCACATTTTTGTACCATTTTGTACCACCAAAAAGAATTTTTGTACCGCGTAAATAAAGGCTACACTATTAAAACAAAGTCGGCTTACAGGTCTATGCCAAAAACACACGTGTTCAGAATTTCAAAAAAAATTATGCTATCTTATTCTACTATTTTTGTACTCTTCAAATATACAAATAAAAGATTTTGTACCACTCAAATAATGGCACTATAGGCAATTTTATAAAGTCGGCTTACAGGTCTACGCCAAAAACACAAGAGTAGTGAAGAAAGCACAACTTTACCTCAGTTTTGGCATGATTTTATAGGGGGATTTCCTATTGGGTATTTTTTTGGACACAGATTTAAAATTTTGATACTGAGATTTGATATGTGCTAATGTTTATGTATAGTTATATTATATTTTTATATATTTGTGTATAGGTTTTTGATATTTAACATGGGGTTACTTTTTAGGAATTTTTTTGGACACAGATTCAAAATTTTGATTCTAAGGCTTTTTTTCTTGTAAACTAAGCATCCGAGAGGAAAATGTCAAGAATAAAAATATTAAATTTGACTCTTTATCTACAACTTTCCCGCTGACAAAACTTGCCTGACCAATAAATAAAAAATTTCCTCGCAGACTAACTTTTTTATGTTAAAAATCAATTTTTATAATTTTATTTATTATTTATGCTATGTTAATATTAAAATTAAAGTAAATATTTTATGCCATAATGGCCATCATATAGTCCACTATAATACCTGAAAATATTATAAATTTACCTCTACTCTAACTATATTTATTTATGGTGTTAATGAAATGTGGCACTAAATCTTGCGCTGGCCCCCTGCGCACTGTCCCATGCGCCTCTTCCAGTTGACTGTTGTATGCCTATGTATAGTAATATACTTAGTGATATGGTTATTAAAGTTATTATTTTGTTCAACTGTCTATTGATTAAGTAGTATAATAGTGTTATAGGTATGCTTAAAATTTTGTTTAATTGTTTATTGCCTAAGAAGTATATTATTGGGTATGGCTATGGTATTATTATATTGAGTATGGCTATTCTTTGATATGTTTAAAGTTATGTTTAATTGTCTATATTGGTGTTGTTCTATGTATTGCTTATGTAATAGATAGTTATAAAAATCTTGTTTGATGATTTATTTTGATTTTCCTTTACTGTGGATATTGTTTGAAGCATTTCCTATAAATTGTAATGTTTTGTTTGTATATGTCAAGTGATAGAGTTGTAGGGGTTTGCCTGGGATTTAATAATTGTGTTGTGGTTGTTCTATTTAATGTTTATAATAATACTTTGAGTTAGCTTACTACCTTTGATAAATGATTAAATATTGAGTTATTGGTGTAGTTAATATAACTTTTCAGTTTCTTTATATTTGAGTATGTTGTTTTACTTGTTAAGGAAAATTTGAGTTATTGTTACCCTTCTCATGTTTTATAAATGTTTAATATAAGTGACTGTGTGTTATTAGTGTTAAATATTTGTTTATAATAGTTATTTTACCTAACTAATGTATTATTAATAGGTGTTATATGTTAAATGTATGATTACAAGAGTTACTATTTAGTTAATTTGTATTATTTTACTGTTATTTATACCATATACTGCTTATAAGTAAAATACAAGGGTGATAATGACTAATTTACATATGCTATTAGGGTTAAATGTATGAAATTAAATGTATGCTTGAAATGGCATTTCACTAGTTGTATTTAAATTGTTTTTCTGATTGTTAGTTAAACTTATTATGTGGCATAGTTATTGTAGTTGTTGCTCTAGGTTTATAATTAACTATTTAGGGTTTTATTTTAACTTTAACTTGCAAAATGCTTATTATAGGTTTCTATGTTTTTTAAATGTGTACTTGTTGTGTTATTAGTTTTAAATATTCAGGTTGAAATAATAAAACGTCTTCCAACACTACTCGATATATTTACACTTATACTGTAAATGTTTACAGACGGTAAATATATATAAAAGATCTTATAATGGCGATCGATTTCGACCAGTCACACCGGTCATCATCAGGCCCAATCAGAGACTGAGAGAATCAAGCTGGCGTCCTTGCTGAAATACTATTGGCGCAGGAAGTTCCGGGAAACAAGATGGCGTCCATGCTTAAATCTTATTGGCTACCGGATGTTCGGGAATATATTCTGGTAGGTTCCGCCGGAATCGAAGTTCACTTGTTCGTTTATCAACTTGTCCCTGTTTTTACATTTTTCTTTAAATATATATAATTCTTCCCATGCGTTCATTGTGTTTCCTTTCCTACATGTCTTGATTATTTGCAGGTTTTCTTCTATGGTTTTTAATGAGTGGCCATTTTCTAAAAGGTGTTTTGCTACATTTGATCTTTCCGGTTTGTTGTTCTTCCATGCTGATATGTGGTTCTTGAATCTTTTTATAAAATTAACGGTTTGTCCAACGTAGAAGTTGTCGCAATCTTCACAGCTGATTTTGTAAATACCGGCTTGGTTGAATTGGTTATTATCTTCAATCTTGGGGTGTAGCAGTCCACTCATGGTGTTTTGTGTTTTGAAGGCGACAGAAACTCCGTATTTCTTGAATCTATTAGCGATCTTTTGTGTTACGTTTCCAGTGTAGTTAAATACAGTGAATCTAGTAGATTTGTCTTCGTCATTTTTCAATGTGGTCTGGCTGTAGAGTCGATTCTGGTTCTTTATTTTCCTTAAGATTTTATTTTCCATTTCGTCTATGAGGCTAGTACGGTATCCATTGGCTCGTGCAATACTTTTGATGGTTGCTATTTCTTCTTTGCGGCTGGACTCACTTAAGGGGATCTTGTATGCTCTATATAACATTGAACTGAATGCAGCAGTCTTGTGGCTTAATGGATGTACGGATTTATTATTAATGGTTGTGTCTGTCTGTGTCGGTTTCCTGTAGATGGCGAACTCCAGTTTGTTCTCTCTTCTTATTACTGTCAAGTCTAAGTAATTGAGTTTTCCTTCTTCTTCGTATTCATTCGTGAATGTCAGATTTCCATGGTGGCTGTTTAATAATTTCAACATGTCCTCTGCTTCTTCTTCTTTCTTCTCGTTGAAAATAATTAGGACGTCATCTACATATCTTATATATAACTGGATATCGTGGTTCATCTTCAATTGTTCCAAAATAATATCTTCATGGTGTTGCAAAAATACTTCTGACATTATTGCAGAGAGTGGACTTCCCATTGTTAGGCCATCTGGGAAGGCCACACTGGGAAGTCCACTCTCTGCAATAATGTCAGAAGTATTTTTGCAACACCATGAAGATATTATTTTGGAACAATTGAAGATGAACCACGATATCCAGTTATATATAAGATATGTAGATGACGTCCTAATTATTTTCAACGAGAAGAAAGAAGAAGAAGCAGAGGACATGTTGAAATTATTAAACAGCCACCATGGAAATCTGACATTCACGAATGAATACGAAGAAGACGGAAAACTCAATTACTTAGACTTGACAGTAATAAGAAGAGAGAACAAACTGGAGTTCGCCATCTACAGGAAACCGACACAGACAGACACAACCATTAATAATAAATCCGTACATCCATTAAGCCACAAGACTGCTGCATTCAGTTCAATGTTATATAGAGCATACAAGATCCCCTTAAGTGAGTCCAGCCGCAAAGAAGAAATAGCAACCATCAAAAGTATTGCACGAGCCAATGGATACCGTACTAGCCTCATAGACGAAATGGAAAATAAAATCTTAAGGAAAATAAAGAACCAGAATCGACTCTACAGCCAGACCACATTGAAAAATGACGAAGACAAATCTACTAGATTCACTGTATTTAACTACACTGGAAACGTAACACAAAAGATCGCTAATAGATTCAAGAAATACGGAGTTTCTGTCGCCTTCAAAACACAAAACACCATGAGTGGACTGCTACACCCCAAGATTGAAGATAATAACCAATTCAACCAAGCCGGTATTTACAAAATCAGCTGTGAAGATTGCGACAACTTCTACGTTGGACAAACCGTTAATTTTATAAAAAGATTCAAGAACCACATATCAGCATGGAAGAACAACAAACCGGAAAGATCAAATGTAGCAAAACACCTTTTAGAAAATGGCCACTCATTAAAAACCATAGAAGAAAACCTGCAAATAATCAAGACATGTAGGAAAGGAAACACAATGAACGCATGGGAAGAATTATATATATTTAAAGAAAAATGTAAAAACAGGGACAAGTTGATAAACGAACAAGTGAACTTCGATTCCGGCGGAACCTACCAGAATATATTCCCGAACATCCGGTAGCCAATAAGATTTAAGCATGGACGCCATCTTGTTTCCCGGAACTTCCTGCGCCAATAGTATTTCAGCAAGGACGCCAGCTTGATTCTCTCAGTCTCTGATTGGGCCTGATGATGACCGGTGTGACTGGTCGAAATCGATCGCCATTATAAGATCTTTTATATATATTTACCGTCTGTAAACATTTACAGTATAAGTGTAAATATATCGAGTAGTGTTGGAAGACGTTTTATTATTTCAACCTGAATATCATTACCAGCACATATAATGCTAATCAAGAAGTTATTTTTTAAATATTTGGTTATGTGGGTGTAATAAGTACTGCTTATTGGCTATGTAATTTCACTGGTTATTTGTATATTATATATGTTTAATTGCCTTATTAGGTTTGTTGTGAGAGTTATTTATTATACTTGTTGTACTTGTCCCATGTTTTTGTTGTAAATAGTTATGAATTTATGTTTATTAGGCATGAGTTTTAGTGATATTTTACTTGTTAGAGGTTTATAATTATATATTTTAAATATTTAAAAAGTTTAGTATTAAATTTTAGTTGATATTTACAATACAGTTAGAAAATTTATTGTTTATGGCAAAATTGTTTGAGCAGTAAAGCATATTCTGGACAATTGAGAGAATTACTAATCTTTAACTAAGTTGTTCTTCTATGGCATGTGTTAGTATTTGTGTAAAAGATAGTTGATTATGTTATTTGGGAATTATATTTGTTTTATTTCCCTTTGTACTGAGTTTGTTAGTGTATAATGATGGTTTATTGTAGATTATCATGACTATATGTGTGCTTGTTGTTACTTTATTATATTGCTTATAGTGGTGTTTAGTTAAACAAATTAACTAGGTGTTAATTATGCACATGGTCTTTGTATTTTTATTGTGTATGTTGTTGGTAATAAATATGTAGTTGGTTGACTTGTCTTATATATTGGCTTGTAATAAAAGATCTGTTATTTACTGGAAATGTTTATATTGTCCTATATGTTAAATATTTAACTTGTGTTATTATTGTTAAATATTTGGTTGTTATTGTATTAATTATACTGGTTATTGACTATGATTTTTATCCAATTGAGGTGAATATTTACACATCTTATGTTTTGATATTTTTTGTCTTAGTTTGTTAAGTTAAATATTAAGTTATTCTATTTGTTTGGTTTATATTAAAATAAATGGTGATTTACTAATTATGCTTGTTACATTATAGAGTATTGGGAGGTATGTGCTAAATATTATACTGGCTGAGTTATTGACTGTTATTAATGTTATTGGTTATTGCTTTGACTGTGTGTTGTTTGTAGTGCTAATTAACTGTAAAATTTAACTACTTGTGTAAAATGTGCCATGACTTGCTATTTTTACTTGATAAGATAGTTGATGTTAATACTAATTTACAGTTATACATACTATTTATAAGAGTAGGCCTATATTTTAATGTTATTGAATATAGGATATTAATTTTTGCTTATTGTAGATTAAGAAGTTTGCAATTTGAACTAGTTGAGTTATTAAGTTACTGATAATTGTATTTGCCCTACATTTGACTACATTTTAGTTATATTGTATCTGTTATAGATTAATATGCCAGTTTAAAATATATGTATTAAGCCTGTGTTTTGCTAAATATCTAGTCATGCCACTGAAATTGGCTATGCAATTTTACTAAATATGCTAAATTTTTACATATTAGTGTGCTATGTATTGCTTAACATAAATTAATTTTAAATATAAACTAGTCATTTGACTTTTTGTTGTTAATAGCAATTGTGTTTTGATTTTAGTTTGGGAGTTTTGAATTTTGAAAAAAGTGATAAAAACTTATTAATTATTTACTGCTAATTTGATATGAAACTTATTAGTATATCTAATATGTAAAAAATAAGCATGTCGAAGTAAATATTTGACTACATTTGACAATTTTGCTTACCTTATAGCTTATTATTGAAATTTATAGGTTTAAATGTTAAATTAAACATTATTATTAAGTAAATTTTGTATAATTCATGTTTTATAGTGATTTATTAAATATTTATGGCATGTAAACATGGCACTTAATGAATAAACTCTTTAAATTTATGTGTTACTTAAGTCAATTTTAGTGTTGGTGGGTATGGTATAAAATGTGTAATGAATTGTGGACTTTATAACTGTATGTGTTTATTTATTTATTACCATTAGAGTTTGTTAAGGTCAAATGTTAATGTTCCTATAAGATGTTAAGTAAATAGTTAAGGATGTTGACTATAGTAATGGTCAACGAGTTTGTCTTGTCAAATTATATTTGACTAATTTTAACATTAAAATAATGTAGGCCCTAATGTGATTTTAGTGGTTAGTAATTTAATTTCTGATTGTCACCTACTAACTTGTGTCAATATTGCACTTTTTTTTTTTTTTTTTTTTTTTTTTGAGGGAGAGGCGGAAAAATGCATTACGCACACAGGTGGCCAGCCTGTAGTGTGGGGCTCCCCTAAAAACGAGTTTACCCACTAAAAAACCTCCTCTACTCTTTAGGAATCTAACCTGGAATTGTTTGTCACATTACGTCAGGCTAGGCCTAAATTTGGCTTACGCCCGTGGGGCTCGCTCCTTATCCAGCCACTCGATCAAGGGATCTGGGCCACTTCACGGTCCAGATCGGTTTTCTTTTCCAGGAGGATGCCCCGGACGAACTGTGACAAACAATCCCAGTTGCCCTCATCCTCCAAAATCTTTTGGCAGACCGAGTCCACCGAAAATGCACCAAAGATTTGTGTGGCCTCCAGGCGGGGCCCTTCCCAACGGGGACAGTGGAAGAATGTGTGTTCCGCATCGTCGGGAACACCCGGGCAATAAATGCAGTCCGGTGAACCGGTCTTTCCCATACGGTTCAGGTACGACCGAAAATAGCCGTGACCTGTCAAAAATTGGGTCAGGTAGTAGTCCACCTCCCCATGCCGCCGTTCCACCCATGGTTGGACCTGCTTGATAAGTCGCGCAGTCCATCGTCCTCGGGTGTCGTGCTCCCAGCTGTGTTGCCACTGCTGGTAGGTTCGGGAGCGCTCTTCTGTTCTTGCCGTGTCCTTGCCGATCTCGCCTTGTCTCTGATAAATCGCTTTCCTCTCCCCTGCCAAGAGCTTGACAGGGATGACTCCGGCGACCACCAGGACGGCAGGCTCGGACACTGTCCGGTAGGCGGAACACACCCGGAGCGCAGCTTGACGCTGAACCCGGGCGAGTCGCAACCTGTAGCACTCCTTATCTAGAGCGCCTGCCCACACCTCTGCCCCGTAAAGAAGCACGGACTGGACCGCGGACATCAACAGACGTCTTCTGCTGGATCGGGGACCCCCGACATTGGCCATCAGCCTACTAAGGTAAGTCACTACCTTAGCGGCCTTGTCCGCCGTACCGAAGATCTGATCCCTCCAGCTTAACTTGGTGTCCACCATAACCCCGAGGTATTTGGCGGCACGAGTTGATGTGACCACCTCCCTTCCCACTCGAAACGGGACGACGGTGTCGATCCTCTTTTTCGTAAGAATCACGATCTCCGTCTTACTGAGAGCAAGTGAGAGACCGTGATCGGACATCCAGTTGTTGACCACCCGCATAACTCGGTTCAACTTCAGTTGGGCCAGCTCAACGTTGCGTGCAGCAATGAGAGCTGCGACGTCATCGGCGTACCCAACCAAAGTGGTTTCCTCAGGCATCTCGGACCTCAGGAGGCTGTCATAGGCAACGTTCCAGAGATCCGGGCCGAGTATTGAACCTTGTGCGGCACCAGAAGTGACTTCCATCGTCCGCGTTCCGTCCCTCGTGTCATAAATCAGGCTTCGAGAGCGTAGATAATCCTCGACGAGCCGCAACAGATATGCAGGAATACGAAAGGTGTTGCGAAGCGCATCCAACATATCGACCCACCTCGCCGAGTTGAAGGCATTCTTGACATCAAGCGTAACAAGAAGCACTACTCGGCGGGAGAAATGGTTGTGGCTCTCGGCTCTCTCCACAGCTCTCTGAACTTCGGTGACAGCGTCGATCGTTGACCGTCCCTTTCTGAAGCCGTACTGACGGGGGCATAAGTCCCCGGCAGCTTCCACGGCAGAAGTCAGGCGTGAACGGATCAGCTTCTCGAACAGCTTCCCAGCCGTGTCCAACATGCAGAGAGGCCTGTGGGACGACGGCAGCTCGGGATCACCTTTGCCCTTGCTGATCAGTACAAGCCTGGCTGTTTTCCAGGGAGCCGGAAACACCCCTTCTACCAAACAGGCATTGTACATTCTCAACAACAAGTCAGCGTTGATTAAAAATACTTTCTTTAAAGCCTCACTGGGAATCCCATCCGGGCCAGGAGCCTTGTTGCTCTTCAGGGAGAGAACGGAGGTTTCCAGCTCCTCGAAAGTGAAAAGTGGAACGTCCTCTACCCGTCCGAAGTCAACCGGCGGTCGCTGTGGATGTTCAGGAAACAACGCAGCGACGATCCTCCCCATGGTGGCGCCCTCCATGATGGAAGGTGGAGAGCGGGCGCCGAGTTTCTGTGTTACAAGTTTGTAACCCAGGCCCCACGGGTCGGAATCAACGTCGTCACGAAGTCTCCTCCAGCTATTCGCCTTGCTCCTGTTGATCGCCTGGCGGAGAGATTTTCTCGCAGCTTTATAGGCCTCCGACTTACGAACTCTGTCTGCGGGAATTCTCGCTCTAGTGGCGGCTCGTCTAGTTCTTAAACATGTTCTTCTGAGTTCCGCAATCTCTTCAGTCCACCAGTAAACGGGTTGTTTGTCGCGTCGGGGTTTCCTTCGCGGCATAGACTGGTCGCAGGCCGAGACGATAAGTTCCATCGTGGATGTTACTAGTGCCTCGGCTCCAGCCTCACCAGGATTCCCCTGCGCTCCCCGAGAGATGACTTCGGTGAACTTGACCACGTCCAGTTTGTTGGTGTTCCACCGGCGTGGCCCTTCCCGAGATGCGGAAACTCGACGATTTGCCTGATCATGCAGGTCAAACACGATGTATTGGTGGTCGCTACCCGTGTAGTCCTCGACAACCCTCCAGCCAGAGATCCTCGGAAGGAGCGACTCAGACGCAAAGGTGACGTCAGGGATCGTGCCTCTCTGCCCGGGGCGCCGAAAAGTAGGTGTGTCGCCCTGGTTGAGGACGACAAGACCGCCCTGGCGATGAAATCCAGGATGTATTTCCCCCGGGAGCTGGTAGAGGGCATTCCCCACTCGACGGCCCTGGCGTTGAAATCGCCACCAACGACGACATGCCCGGTGGTGCCGAGAACGCACTCCTCTAGGCTATCTATCTTGTCGCGAAAGTCCTGGACGGCCTCGTTGGGTGTGAGGTAGCAACTGAAGATAGTCACGTCCCCACACCGAACCCAGACGAATCCTCGGCCGCGCCCGTGACTCCGCACCAAGACATCCTGTGTATTACGCGCCCAAAATGCAGCAGTACCGAGGCTGTCGGAGATCCAAATGTTTGGGTCTCTGTCCCGATACTGTTCGCTGATAAGGAGCGCGTCAGCACCAAGTTCTCGGGCCAGCTGATCTAGAAGGTTATCAGCTCCCCAGGATCTATGAAGATTGGCCTGGAGGATGCGAATTACCGGCCGCTGCCTTTTGCCTGTTCAAGTGCGGCTCTGAAGGCACCGCACTGACCAGACCCGGGTAAGTGACCGAGGGCACTGGAGCCTGAATCCTTGCAGAGGAAGCAGGATGGGCTCGAGGAACATTCCTTGCGTTTGTGG